>JARHVA010000065.1:1680000-1717500 GCA_037957365.1 Torreya grandis | reverse complement strand
AAGGTAGTTAGTCCATAACATCATGACATATATCATAAAATACTGTTAAAATAACAAATCAACATGATCATAATGTAAAGAATATACAATATAGCTAAAATCATAACAATGCAATCATGAAATCAAAGTAATATTTAACTATCCCATAAAAACATATGGCTTAAAACTTAGTTAATAATATTCAAATCAAATTACCAACTATAAAAATTCATAGATTATCAAGTAAATTTGCTTAGTGTGAAATCAAGATGTAACATGCTTCCCCCTAAAGCTAGTCAACATCCTGATGACACTTATTCAAACATTAGTTCTAAATTAAAAACATTATTCAACAAAAAAATAACATGATATAAAGCATCAAATAAAAAAAAAATGTGGAAATCCCTTGTATAACTAATCATAGTCCTCCCAAGTAGAACTATACTTAGACTATTGGTCCCACAAGACCTTGCACTTTGACATCTTTCTATTATGTAAACAAAGTTTACAAGTATCAATTACTCTGATTAGTTCTACCATGACCACCCCAGGTTCCATAAACTATAAAACATTCTAATCCAACACATGTGAAGGATCAACTATATACTTTTTAAGATAAGAAACATGGAAGACATTATGTAATAGAGCTAATATTGGTGGCAATGCAAGCCTATATGCTATAGGATTGACTAATTTTAAAACCTTGAAGGGTCCCACATATCTCGATGAAATTTTTGATGACTTCCCAAATTTAATTGATCTCTTCTATGACTTAACCCATAAGAACACTTTATCACCTACTAAAAATTGCCTATATGTTCTATTTAGATTAGCATAACTCTTCTACCTATCATTGGCCTTGACCAATATCTACCTAATTAATCTGACTAGATCTTCCATTTATGAAAGCATCTCAAGTCCAAAGACTACATGTCTTCCAACCTGTCCCAATTGATTAGTATCCTAAATCTTCTTCCATATAATGATCTAAATGGTGCCATCTTCAAAGCTAATTGGTATGAGTTATTGTATAAAAACTCAACCAATATAAGATAATATTCCTAATTTTATTACTAATCCATGCAATACATAAAAAAAATATCCTCTATCACTTGATTAACTCGCTCAGTCTGACCATTAATCTCTGTGTGGTATGTAGTGCTAAAGTTTAGTTGTGTACCCAAAGCTAAATTCAGAGTTACTTAAAATCTAGAAGTCATCTTTAGATCATGATATGAAATGATCTTCTTCAAAAATCTATGCGATTGATATAATTATTTTACAAGCCTCTTTGCAAAAGTAGGTGTATCATCTGTCAAATTGCTTGGTATAAAATGAGCCACCTTGATTAGCTTGTCAAATATAACCAAGATCATATCATGCATGTTCCATGATAATGGTAAACTTTAGACAAAATACATATTGATCACCTACCACTTCCATTCTCTTGTTTCATATGGATATAACAACCTGGCTAGATGTACATGTTCAACTTTCACTTGTTGACATCCAAAAAAATGACACAAAGTCTACTACATCTTTCTTGATTTCCTTATATAAATAAAGTAGTGTAAGCTCTACCATAAGACTGGTTATTCTTGGATGTCCTAAATATGGGATTTTGTGTAGTTCCTTTAGCACTATGCTCATTAGATTCTCCCAATTGAGCACTTAAATCTTTCCATTATATCACAAAAGAACATCATTCACTAATCTAAAATTTTTATACTTAGGAATCTAAGCATTCTCAAATAGTGCTTTCTTGACCTAATCATATAATTCATCTCTTGGTGAGAATTTAATTACTCAATCCTTAAATGTACTCCTGATAGTAGCCATGGATTTTATGTACCTCTTATAACTTAGGGCATCAACTACTCTATTTTCCTTGCCTTTGATATAGTTGATATTAAAATCATAATTATATAAGAACTCTATCCAACATCTCTAATGAGCATTAAAATTTGGTTGTGTGAAGTTTTACTTGAGTCCCAAGTTATCCATATTGAGATCAAATAGTTTTCCCAAAAAATAATGCCTCCAAACTTGTAAGGCATGTACAATTGCTGTAAGTTCTAGGTCATGAGGGGCATAATTCACCTATAAGGCTTAAACTTCCTTGATTCATAAGTTACTACTACACCATCCTACATAAGGACTCTTCCAAGTCCATCCCCAAATGCATTTGTGATCACTAAAAATTTACCATTGGGATCAGATACTCATAACACTGGTGCTAAAGTAAGCCTTATTTTTAATTTCTAAAAATCTACTTCACACTTATCTGACCAAATAAAACTTTGGTTTTTATGCTATAGAGAGGTAATCAAATTAGCTATCTTAGAAAATTTGAAATGAATTTACTATAATAACTCACTAATCCCATGAAAATTCTTACCTCATGGATATTATTTGGTATTAACCACTCCATAGTGGCTCTTATCTTTTCTAGATCTATTGAAATACCATGTACAAAGATAATGTGTCCCGAATATTGTACTCTCTCCTAGAAAAATGTGTATTTAGATAAATTTACATACAACTTGTGTATTTGTAATAGTTTTAGAACCAATTTTATATGTTTCAGATGTTCCTCTTCATTGTTAGAGTATATAAGAATGTCATCAAGAAAGACCAAAACAAAGTGATCTAGATAATCTCTAAACAACTGTTCAAGATATTCATGAATATTGTTAGAGGATTTGTTAACTCAAATGATAACACTGTGAACTCATAGTGCCTATAATGATTTCTAAATGATTTATTTGGTATATCCTCATCCCTTATCCTTAGCTGATGGTATCCTAATCTAAGATTTATTTAAGAAAAGATAGCTGCCCTTCACATTTGATTAAAGAGATCATCTATATAAGGTAGTAGATACTTATTTTTGATATTTTCTGTATTCAACATTCTAAATTTTATGCAAATCTAAAGAGTACCATCCTTCTTCTTGATGAAGACAGCTGGTGCACCCCATTGTGACACACTCTTCATGATCAACCCCTTTGACAACAATTACTAGATTTTATCCTTCAATTCAACCAATTCAATGGTTGTCATCATGTATAGTGCCTTAGATTGTGGTTTTGATGTAGGTATGATCTCGATAGAGAAATCAAACTCTCATTTAGTAGGTAATCTTGGCAATTCCTCCATAAAACATAATAATTTTGTTTAAATAATGGATAAAATTCAAGGGATGGTTCCTTATATTCTTCCATTTCATTTATCTTGAAAATAAATGGGTGGCACCTTTCTCCTTGGGCCTTTTTGAGTTACATTGTAAAATTTTTCCTAAGCCTCAACTTTCTCTTCTCATCCTAAATTCATGTCTGATTTGCAAAATCATCTAGACACTCAACTTTATTTAGATACCATTAAATCATAGACTTATGCTTCGCAAGCCAGTTGAATTTTATGATCACATCATATGACCCTAGTGGTTATACATAAAGATCCACTACTAATGTGAATTCAAACAACCTAATCTCAGCTTAGATTAAATACTTGTCAAATTTGAATTTTGAATCATTCCCATATTGTACCAACCATGCCTTTTCCATTACTCCAGCTCTTCTAAATAAATTATTAATCATTTTAGGAGATATAAAACATTATATAACCCTTGTATCTATAAAAATGGAAACTAGATGTTCAAATAAAACTTGATAGTTCTATGGGTGAAGCTTAGAATTCAACTTGTTGATTATCAACTACCACATGAATACATTGCTGAAATGTTCCTTGTTGATAGATAGAACCTTTATTCTTCATCTTATCTTGGGTGCACTCACAAGCATAATGGTCACCTCCATAAATGAATCAACCTCTAGGTGGACTTTTCTATTAGCCTATTGGTTTCCATTGAAACTATCTTTGAAATCATTATCTAGTTTCTTGTTGCTTAAACCATTATTTAATTTATAATTGTAATTTTTGAACTGACTCCTAGAGTCTCCACTCATCTACTTCTAGTTCTTATTTTTGAAATGTGGTTTAGAAATTCCAAACTTTTTCTTAAACTTGTCCTTGCCCTGATCAAGAGATTTCAACTTCTATTCCTGTTTGACTTCTTTCTCAAATGCCTAGTCCATGGTAGATGGTCCATGAACATCCACCTCTCCACAAATCTAGGGTTTTAATCCCATGATAAAATTTCTTATCTTGAACCTCTTATTAGCCTAGTAATGAGGTACATAATTCAAAATTTGGTGAACTACTCCTAGTACTCATTCATTGATAAATGTCCTTGTTTTAGATTCTATAAATATATGTAAACTTATGGTTAAATATAACTATGGAAGACATTATGATTTCAATAATGTCACATAATGATCTCATGTAGTGGTGGTAAAATTAAAATTCATTTCCAATTTTTTGTTGGCTCACCATGTTGCTGCTTCACCATCTAATTGGTATGATCCCCAAACTACTTTGGTGACCTTAGAGTAGTTTTGAATTTCAAAATAATTATCCATATTATTCAACCATGATTCAACTCCATCACCTAAAATAGTTTCATCAAACTTAGGTGGATTCACCTTTTTCATATCTCTACCCAACTCTATAGCGACCTAAGCTCTCACATCCCAAGGGTTTTCCTACTCAAAAAAATGATTTTTAGGTACATCTTGATGTTCTTACTCTTCATGGACATGAAATTTATGCTCAAGGTATTAAATTTGGTCTCTAGTTTTATTCATGGTTGTGATAATCTAATTTAACTTTACTACTTGTTTAGCGACAAATTGATTAGGATCAAATGGAGGGTTATTGTCATTGAGATTTGAAGGACCCTCTATAGATAATCTAGATTTCACCATTCTCCTTTCTGGTAAATATAAGAATATAAAAATGTTAGTGGACTCATTAAGTCATAGAGTTCAAGTCGTAGCTTAGATACCATATGTAACATTCCCACTAGAATCTACTTAGAATAATGTGATTTAAAAAAAAAATTAATCAATGTATTCTTTCATAAGATTATACCAAAAGAATATAATAAGTGATCCAAATTAAAAACTCTAAGGATGTTAACTATAAAATAAGCATGTAACATCTATCAATCACTAATCACTATCTTCAGGTAAAACATAATTGAATATAGAAAGTAATTATAGGTTTCTAGCCATGGCTAGTACCAACATACAACCACTACTATTAATGTACAAAGATTAGATAATTACATTTAATTAGAGATAATGTCTTAATAGTAATAAATACAATACAAAACACAATATATAAGATACATGGCTCCATAGAGCATGAATTCTCAAAGTCCAATATCTATGGTAATCTGAAGTGTAGTCTCTAAAGAAGTAATACTATGGGGAGGGAAAGAATCATCCAAAAAAAATTCTACACCAACCAAAGACCATTGATCTAATGCATAATCCCCCATTAGGGAATGGCCATCCCTTCATGGACGAGTAAATAGTGACGGTGCAACAATCTAGAGAGACAAGCTAGTATCCGTGTGTTGTATGATTTCTAAAAATATGAAGTGCATCACAAAGAAATATGTTCTAACTTGATATCACACAAAAAAGTAAAAATGAACATTCTAGGATTTTTGGAAAAAAGTAAAAATGATGAGCGTACTCAGTCTACTATCTTTTCTCAAATTTATGACCTTCCTAAAGATTATATACCACCTTTTTTATATATCTATCAAGATTGATGACATAGTTATACATGACTAATTTTTAGATATTGTGCATCAAATAATATTATGCCTAAATTTATAGCTGATCATTTAGGTATTTAGTATGAAACTAATAATAGAAAGCTAATTGGTTTTGACTCACCTCAAATAAAAAGTTGCGGTAAATTTTAAGATCTTGTAATTAAAGTTGCACAAGATGAGAAAATCAGGTGTATGACTAATGTTTAGGTTTTGTATGTTCCTAGTAATTATGCAATGTTTTTGGGTAGATATTAGTCTAAAAAAATAGGTGCATTTGTTTCAAAAGATACCACTTGGGTTCCAATTGGAAATGAAATTATATTTATTTAAAGAAAAGATTGATCTAGTAACCTATTGACTCAATGCATCCTATTGTGGCTCATGTTGAAATGAGAGTTGGTATATATGAGTTGATGATTCCTGATGAACCTAAACAACAACAACAAAATTTGTTTTTCAAGAATGATTTATGGAATTTGTATTTTGATGGTCCTTATTCACAAGCTGGTAGTGGCATAGGAATTTGTCTTATTTCTCCCATTAGTAGAATATATTGTTATGATTATAAGTTATATTTTGATTATAATAACAATAAAATAGAGTTTGAAGCTCTATGTCTTAGTTTAGAAAAGGTTATAAAATTTAATGTTAAACATTTAGTAGTTTTTGGCTATTCTGAACTAGTTATCAGAATAGGAAAATTTATAAGACAAACCAGACTTATCTTCATCGTTATAATCAAAAGGTTTGGTCCTCACTTTATAATTTTGAAGATTTTAATATCTTACATATTTTTAGAAAATTTAATGTATTTGCTGATAAAATTTCTACTTTTCTTCAAACCCTATAATAATAAAAATAGAACTTACTATAGAGTTCTATTTTTTAGAAATATACAGACCTAAAATTCCTAACTTAAATGAAAACTAGCATGTTTTTTATTGTGATGAACATATTTATGTTATAGGTACAATCCACTAAGAGTAGGGGTGAATCAGTGGTGGAAAATAATTCAATTCAAATTCCATAACCTTTGAAAATACTTAAGCATTCAATACAATCAATCATGAAGCATCTAGCAATAAACAATGAAGATAATGCAAGATCATATACACAACACAATATCTACATGAGAAACCCTCTTTGGGAATAAAACCCACTCTCAAGCCTAAAAACACTTGGACTACTTGTCTTATAAGGTATTACAAACCACAAACTGATCAAATGATCCTGACCAAGCTTTAGTGAAATGCCTATTCCATAAGGAGCACCAGCCCCTAAGATGATCAACTTATTTAGACCACCTAACTTTAGTGAAACACCTATTTGACAAGGAGTAACTGCCCCTAAGGAAGACCAAGTACTTTAGACCCTCTTTTGAAATGAACACCATCACCTTAGAATTGATGTCTTTAACACTAGATGATGGATATATAATTATCTAATCTCTACATAAAACTTTCTCTCTATCTCATACAAGCATCTCACATAGGCATGCCATAATCTATCTCTTTCAATCAAACAATCCTCATATGCACACTCACATTTATTTAGACATATTCAAACTACAAGAACACTATAATATCATCAGAAACATGACTATAGGTTATACACATAATCCTTAATCTTCTCTTCTCATCAACCTAATAGTTGGGTACTCTCACTCTCTTTTGCTTTCCTTCATTCTCCAACTCTCTCACACACAAGTAGAAACCATATCCTTTGGTTTCTCTATATATAGTGATTTCAATATTAAAAACTTCATGGTCAGCCACTAGGCATGACTTAACCCTTAAGTCATCTTTGACACCAAGACAGAACTCATTTACACCCTCATAGGTCAGCCATAGCATCCATGGGTCACACTTAAGCAACTTCACCTTTCAATAGGCCCTTGTAGCTCTTATAGGTCACATATAAATCTATTCACTCAAATAAAACTTCATTGAAAAAAAAACAAACATAATACCGCTTTCAAATACATAGGTCCACTCCTTATGTCCCATAAAACATCCTCAAATGATCACAGTCACTTTTTCTCACATCTGCATATGCTCAAACTACTCAAACAAATATCGTATACACATGAACACCATTATCAAACACATAATCAACTTATTAAGAATTATTCATACTCAAGATAGATTGATCACATCTCCAAAATGCACACATATGGTCTTCATGTAGTCTAAAACACTTTGAAATAGCTAAGTCATCAAGAAACATCAAAATAACATCAACACAAACTTAATTATCCTTCTCAAGTTACTTGCAGAACATGCATGAACATAAAGTCAAATTTGAACCTTCATAAATTTGACTGTACACACATTCATATCTTTAAATATATATTTATAGATTCATTTTGGAGTCCTATACATCTTTTATTTTTACACCATGATCAAATTATGCATATATTGAAAGTTATAGTCAAAATACATAGCACTATTTTTTGCTTTGTTAAATTCAAATGGTCATAGATAAACTTCAAACAATATGTTCACATCATAGATCAAAATATGCACCATTTATCTTCTTCACAATTAGCTCAAAATTTATCTCATAGTGGACCACTGTGCAAGTGTTAAACCTCTATCACTTTGGCCTCATCTCATGCACTCTTACAATCTTGACTCAACATGTATTGTCAATCTTTATGAATCAACTAGGTCTTTATCTTCTAGCACTCACCATTTAGTCTTACTTAAAACCCCTGTGACTATAAAAATTATCACCCTCACATGCCTTCTAAGCACTTTACTAGTAATCCATGTACACCATTGATCTTTGTTAGTATGAATACTTGCTCACCATTGATTTTCTGATGAAACTCAAATTTTATCTCTACTTGACATTAAAAAATGAACCCTTGTTCTCATCTGACTACATCTTAACATCTTGGAGTAAAAAATCTCCATCTATATGCTTTATATTTGCTCGATCTTTACCTTTGCTAAACATCTATCATATTGACCTATTTGACTCTATATACACCATTAGATCAATCTGTATGATCACCTACAAACCATTGGATCTTCACTAGGTCTAGATCTTAACATCATGTAATATGAATAAGTATAGGGACCAACTACAATATGCCTAGAGAGCCAATTTTTCACATATATATGTTTTCACTTGATCAATATTATGACCTTATATTTTAACTAGATGAACACTTTTCATAAGGGAATCCAACCATGTAACAATATACTCCTGGAACCCTTGCATGTATGAGATATAACAACATTAATCTACTCACTTAGATTCTTCTACCATAGAGCCAACTATGACAAAACTTGCCTAAAAGGCCGACTTTTATCATGCATATCTTTTGATGTGCTTCATCACATGATATAAGATTTAGCACAAATCCTATAGGCATAAAATTTATTAAACCCATATGATCAAATTCTCTTGAAACTTCCACATGTGAAAATATAACTACACCAAAATGCCTACTCAACTTTTCTTATCACATGCAAATTTCACTATGGAAAAACATAGTTAAACTACTTGGGAGCCTAACTTTGCATATGCATATTTTTTGACATGATTTATCACATGATCTAAACATTATTGCAAAAAAACTAGGCATAATAATAAATAAACCCATATGATCATTTTGTCCTGATACCTCTATGTGTGCAAATGCTAACCTCATCAACATGCTTACTTAGCTCTGCTTGAACCCTTTTGTAAATTTGGCTAAGTATGGGAACTTAGTGAATTTTGTCTAAGTAGCTAACTTTGGATCCTCATATATTTGATCGCACTTCATCGCATGAATTGAAATATGGTACATAGCAACTAGGGACTAATGTGATAAAAACCATATGAACAAATCCCCCAAACTCATCCACATGTGGCAATGGTGACATTAGTAAACTACCTATTCAAATTTTCTACCACTAAACCAATCTTTCCAAGATGGCCATAATGAAGAACCAGATAAATACCACTCATGTAAATAATCACTCTAACCTCCATGGACCTATGATAGGACCCCTTTCACATGCTTAATACTTGAGACTCATCCCTAATCATCTCTCAATAGTCAAACTTTGAATACTAACCAATACTAATTTAAGCATACTAGGACAAGCACATTACACACTTTGTTATTGCCACTTAGACTATCAAGGAACTTCATTCACTCATCAAGAGACCTTCATGACATCACCATGAAATCATTGACAAATCTCCAAAAATCTTCCCCTTTGTCATTTATGTTAACACCCATCATCATTGATGTCAACACTCATCAAACAACTCACCTTCCTTTTATCTCTTCAAGCACTCTTAAAATAGTAACTTTATCCCCCTTTACCACAATGACAAATTGGGCACTAACTGATCTTGAAGACTTGAAAATAATATCAACAAGAGTAGACCATATTAGAAAGATAGTACAAAATCAACCTTACCTTGAGCCTACCTCTTCTTGCTTTGACATCTTCCTCTTACAACAATCCAACACTCTTCTTCAACCAAACACTACAACTAATGCAAAAAGAATTAAAAAAACACTAAAATATAATGGGATTCAATAAGAAATACATGAGAGGGATTCCCCTTATAATTTCTAAGCCATTACACCTCTTGAGCATCTTCAGATCTCCACACATCATGAAGAACCACCATAAAGGCTTATTAACCTTCTCACTTCAAGCCACATCAATAATCACCAACAAAACTTCATGCCTCTAACCAATTATAAAACATAATCTAAAACAAATTTATAACTCACCTTGAAATTCTCATGCTTTGATATTTTGGAAAAAATGAACATAATCACTCTTCTTCACACTAGGCTTGTCTAACTTCCCTGTAGCCCTACTTGAAACTTGTAAAGCCCACAATTTTCATTAGATATAAATTTAGGACCTAAAACTTCATATCTAGATCAATCTAATAATCTACTCAAGAACACCAATTTGCATCGCCAAGATCATCTTATGCAACATACTTCCTTCACAAACCTACTAGCCAATTAGGCCTTCAACTTGACAAGAACATGAATATCTTGAAAAAACAAACCTTCATAACTCTGTTAAGATTGATTTTAAAACCCATTTGACCCATTAAACTTATTAATAAGCCTCAAATCTCAAATAAAAAGGAAAACTTCTTTTCTAGCATAGCCCAAAATCCTAGAATCTCAAAACAAACATAGTCAACAAACCTCCTTTTGGTCAAGGTCCACCTCTAAAACTTTTTACACACTTGGAGACAACTAATACACACTTCTAGACCAAAATTTGAGCCTTCATACCTTTAGGAACCTTGACTTCCTATATTAGGGATTTGACCTATAATAAGATATATAAACTTGAGAGCACACAGAAACCTCCAAAGGGAACAAACAAGATAATCAAGATATAAAACCATCTAGAACACAACACAAAGAAGTTCATAGACCTTTCTAAGCACCAAACTCTTATTGACATTCCATCAATCTCATTATGTCACCTAAAAACACCTATTCTATCCCTATAGACACTACATACAAAACACTTCTCCCATCTTCACACACCAACTCTAACCGGAAACACTCATCTCTTGCTTTCTAGGACCTTCTAAATAACATCACAACAAAACTTGATTCTCTACTAAAAGGAGTCTCTTAAGAAGCATAGACATAGACCTCCTATATATGATAATGCTTTAGAACAAGAGCTCCTAATATTCCTTCTCCTTGGTCATCTGATACTTATAATTCTTCTTATTCTTTTTCATTTTTGGTTTAAGAGAAATAACTTCCTCATCCACTACAACATTCTCCTTTTATTTTATGATTGGATTATCAATACATGGAGACAATATAGATTCATGGCATACATTTTCATCTGAAGAATCTTACTTGTAGCTCAAAACCTCATCATAAGGCATTGACAATAAATTTTCTTCACATGAAACTTGCTCAATAATAATAGGATATTAACTTGGATCCATACATACCTCATAACTAGCCTCAACCAACACCTTCATCTTCTCCTTGAGCTTAGTCTCTTAATTTATAATATGAGCAGATAATGAGAGACCTTGGCACTCTTCAGCTTCTATAGCATTCTCATGATAACAAATAGATTACTTGGACATACAGACTCATCATAAATCTTGCTTACTACCTTTGGTCTCTATGAGTTAACTTACCTCCTTCCTTGATCTTTAGGAACCTAATTAAACATATTTTGTCTTGTAGGCCTTTAATTGCAAAACCTAGTAATGTGACCTCTATATTCACTATTGAAGCACACCATGCATTTTGTAAGAAGCTCTTTATGGCTTTCTAGATTTGGAAAAAATCTTAAATGTGTCTTATGTCATAACAACTATATCGCTCAACACTTCTTGAAAGAAGCTTAGCTTGTCTTAACTTAAATGGACAATGTTTTACAAAGTGTCACACATCATGATAGTTAAAACACTCAACCTTGTTCACACATTTTGACTGATGACCCCCATCATAGTTCTAAGCAAATTCATTTCTAATAGGTCTCTTTCATTCTCTAATATTATGACCAAATTGATTACAAGTATAATAGTAACCATTTAAATTTACATACCTTATGGCATTTGGTTGTCTAATCTGATTTAACATCATTTTTCCAACACCTTTATTCCTTGTCTGATGATTTGTCTTTAAAGGTTGATCCACATTGCTCTTATTGATCTTCATGTCAACTTGAGAAGCAACATTGGTCTCTCCATTAAAACCCAATCCAGATCTATTACTAGCTAACTTTTGACTCTTTAGGAGATCATCCTGATGATTAAAACTTTTATCAAACTTGAAAAATGATTTCACCTTTCTTGAAAACTTTTCTACCTCATATTTCAAAGACAATCTTAGAAGCATACCTTTAACATTCTTCCTTTTTATCTCTTAGACTTACAGACATAGTTTTCAACTTAAAATTAAGAAACATGACAACACCTTCATCCTCTCTAGATTATTCAATAGATATTACCTCAAAGATACTGAACTACTCTTCATAATCCTTGAGTTTAGATTTCATCTTCTTATCAACCTTATTATCAATCTTCAATTCTTTAAGAGAATTCATTAAGTCAGTCTCATAGTACACCTCATCTTTATCATCATCTGAATCACTCCAACTAGTCTCCATTAGTTTTGAGCAACTACCTTCCTCAACCATGAACAAATTTGTATCTTGAATAGGACCATCATCTTCATGATCATACTCTAAGTCACTAACTTCACTCTCATCTGATGAGCTGCAATATTCTTTAGTGTAGAGACTCTTCTTGTCCTTGAAATACTTCTTGTTGTCAAACCTTCTGAATCCCTTTTTTCTTTTATTAGACCTGAATGATCTCTTTCCATCATCATGACCTTGATCATGCTATTCATCATCATCCTTATTATACTTATGAGGGAACTTATTAGCAAAATGCCCTACCTCTACCCAATTGAAGCATTTGAGGGGTTGTTTACCCTTATTTTTGCTTGAACCTATTTTAATTTTTTTTGAGATCAAATTAATTAGTTAATCCTCATCTATATTAGGAATATCATCAACCTTAGGTTTATTACCTTGGAACCTTTTATTTGGATTCATTTCTATCTTGAACTCTTCTTCCTTCTTTGGTGGTATATAATCATTTATTCTCATCTCATAAGCAGAAAGGGTGCCATGCAATTGATACATCTTTAACTGAGTAAGATCATGACTTTATTCTAAAGAAAAAACTTTAGGCTCAAAATTGAGAGAGACCTTAATACCTTTTGAACTATAGTATCCTCTTCAAGGTTCTCTGTAAGACACATGATGATGTTCACAATCTCATCAAATCTTTATAGAAAGGAATCCACATAATCTTCTTCTTTCATCTTGAGAGTTTCAAATTGCCTTTTGAGAGTCTATAAATTATTAATCTTAACCTTTGAATCTCCATAGATGATCTAAAATTTTTCCCATGTATCTTTAGTAGATTTGTAATGGATTACCTTGGTGAACTCAGTTTCTATAAGACCATAAGTAATGGCATTCAATGCCTTATAATTATTCTCAAACAACTTCTTATCTATAACACTAGATGGAGGAGTAGTAGGAACAACATAACCATTTACAATAGATTGCCAAACATCAAACCCTAAGGAAATAATTTATGTCCTCATCCTTCACTCCAAAAATCATAATTGGATCCATTAAACACTATAGCTTGCTTAGTATAGAAACCTCCTTACACATTCTAACTAGCCATTGTACCTTGTATCACCTTTAAGCTGTCAAGCCTTTACCAAAGGACCTAATTTTATACCAATAGTTAGAGGTAAAATCCACTGAGAGGGGGTGGGAATCACTGATGGTAAATAATTCAATTAAAATTCTAAAACACTTACAAATACTTAAGTATTCAATAAAATCAATCGTGAAGCATATAGCAGTGAACAATGAAGATAATGCAAGACCACATACACCACAAGATCTATGTGGGACACCCTCTTTGGGAATAAAACCCACTCTCAAACCTAAAAACACTTGGAATACTTATCCTATAAGGTATTACATGTTGAAAATATTGTCATTGATGTCAAAGGTCTAGTATTATTGGTGATAAAGGCCCCATTGCATTTAATGTTATTTGTAATAAATATGTCTTGGCTAATATGAGTTAATATTTATTTAATATTAATGAATATATTTTTGGTTGCATATGAGACAAAAGAAGGGCCCATGGAGAAGTCAAAGAGCCACGGGGTAAAGACAAAATAAGGATGGGATGCATTTTCCCATGAAGAGTCATCTTGGGGAATACCAAGAGTCACCAAGTGAAGACAAAAGAGTAAGGGTGCAATTTCTCATGAAGGGACACTTTGAGGAATACAAAAAGTCACCAAAGATAAGGACAAAAGTGGGAAGGACGTTTTTGGTCATGAAGGGTCACCACATGACTTTTCAAAGGCTTGAATATGAAGGGTCATCCAAGATTGGCACCATTTTCCATGAGGATTGAAGGGTCACAAAGGGGGAAGGCCAAAGGTCATTTGGAAAGCTATAAATAAAGGCTTGAGAAGCCATTTGTAATATGGTTGATAGAGGTTGATTTGATATTGTAATATCTAGCTTAGAAGAGCAATTGTGAGAGATGAATAGTATTTGTTATATCTAGCTTAGAAGAGCAAAGGTGAGAGAGAGGAAAGAGATGTTGTATTGAACTATCATTTGTTGAGATAGCAACATTGAGAGATAGGTACGTGGTATACACAAAGGGGTTGGTGCTCTTATGGGTTGGTGCTCACGAATTGTTGCTGGGTTGGTGCTCGGCAAAGGGGTTTGAAGCTCTTGTGGGTTGGTGCTCATGAATTGTAGCTGGGTTGGTACTCAACAAAGGGGTATGGTGCTCCTATGGGTTGTTTCTCACAAATATACTTGAGATTGTTCTTCGTGGTTTTTTCCACATTGGGTTTCCACGTTATATCTAGTGTCTCTCTCTATCTTGTGTGATGTTTATTGTTTGAGTTTTATTGCATATCTTGAATGTTTGATTAAGTGGAATTTGATAAAGGGAAAGTTTTTTCAAAGTTGGAATTAACACTTATATTCTATTAATTACCTCACACTTTCACTTTTTGTTTCTTTCATGCTTATAATATATCACATAATCTAATTAGGTAGTTTTTTATATACCATTTAGTTTCACTAGTTTTCTCTTTTATGCACACAATACCAAATCACATAATCTTAAAATGCATTTTAATAATTATGTACTGAAGGCCTACCTACTTGGATTTCATCACCAAGGGGAAATATAACATATATGATATAATGATTCACCCCCCTCTCAGTATATTCTATGCTTAACAATTGGTATCAAAGCAAGTTCCTTTTTGAAAAGTTTTACAACTTGAAGGTAGATCGGGAAAGCATGATGGCTGGGTCACAGAAAAGATTTTCTACAAATAAGGCACCTTTGTTTGATGGAACAAATTATGATTTTTGGAGCATGAGAATGAAGGTTTAAAGATCTCTACCAATGAGATATGATGCAAAGGTTTTGGAAATCAAAGAGATGAAGAATTTAGCCAAGCTAAAGATGGATGAGCTTCATGGTATTCTCACGGCATATGAGATGCAAACAGAACAAGATAAACCCTCAAAGAGAGAAGTGGCTTTCAAGACATCAAAGAAGGAGAAAGCTAAGATTCAAGAATCAAGTGATAGTTCTAGTGATGATGAAGATGACAATGGAGCACTTTTCATTTGCAAGCCGAAAAGAGGAATAGGTAAATATCAAGGAAAATTACATTTTAAATGTTTTAATTATGAAAAGATTGGACATTTTTTAGCTAGATGCCTAGATAAGGTTAACGATGTTGAAAAAGAAAATCCTACATACAAGAAGAATTTCAAAGGAAAATCTAAGAAGGGTTTCAAGAAGAAGATCCTGTATTCTAAGGATCCTAGTTCAGGTGAAGATAGTGGAGTCAGTGATTCAGAAGAAGAAGAGATTCTATTCATGGCCATACATGAAGGTGATCAAGAAGAAGGAGAGGAGGAAGCTAAAGTGAATATAGAAGGAGAGCTCATTTGTGCCTTAGAAGAGTTAGCAGCTATTCAGAAGAAGAATCAAAGATTAAAGCGCCAGATCGAGAAAAATGAACAAGAGTCAAAGGAAATGATTGAAGATCTACAAGCACACTTTGAAGAAGCCAAGAAGAATGAAAAAGACCTCACATCACAGTTGGAAATAGAAAGCAAACAATGTCAAAGGTATTTTATTTAAATTTCCTCTTTAAAACAAGATATTAAGAAAGCAGTTAGTGATAAAGTAGTCAGTGATTCAAAATTTTAAGATAACACTAACATGCTGAATAAGATATTGGAAAGTCAAAAAGCATATTCAGATAAGACAGGGATTAGTTTTGAAAAGAAAAATAGCTATGTTGAAGCTCTTACACAAGAGGAAACAAAAAGGGGAGAAGTGAAGAATACAGAGGACATTCCAAATAGAGAAGGCTAGAAGGAACAAAGCTACAAAAGGTAATTAGGTCAGAGATATACAGACAGGTCTTATTTTTATGGCTATTATATTTATTGTAATGGATATGGTCACAAGAAATTAGAATGTAGAAAAAGAGATAACAATTTTAGAAATAAGGAGAAGGAAAGTAAAGTAGAGTCAAGTAGAAGCCACAACTCTTTTGCTCCTCTATCAAGCTTTGATGAAGAGACCATAGGATGCTACAAGTGCAACAACTTCAGACACATAGCTTGGTATTATAGAAGTGTGTTCGAGTCAATCAAAAAGGATCAGAGCTTCAAAGCTCCATTCATCAATAAGAAGGATCAAAATCTCAAATCTCCATTCATCAGGGAGAAGGTTCAGACATGTACATGGCAGAAGAAACAACATGAAGATTCTATGATGGTTCAGACAGCCTTGTATGTAAAAGGTAAAGATCAGCCATGGTTAATTGATAGCAGATGTTTGAGGCATATGACAAGAGATAAAAGTAAATTCATATCTCTAAAGAAGATCAATGGTGGTACAATGAGATTTGAAGATAAAACCACTACTAGGATAGTTGAAGAAGGTACTTTGAGTTTGGATTATGGTATAACTAAGACCAAAAATGTTTTGTATGTAAAAGGTCTTAAGCATAATCTGTTGAGTGTTAGTTGAATATGTGATCAAAGATATACATTAAAGTTTCATAAATAAGGTTGTGAGATTAGAAGAAAAGATTAAAATGAGTTGATTGCAGATGCTCAAAGGATAGGGAACAATGTGTATGTATTGTCAGATATCTTCTTAAAAGGCATGATCAAAGGATACATTCAAAGATCAGTGAGAGGAGTTGTGAGTAATTTTTATTACTTCCTACCATTGATGTTCAACATCAGTTGAGGGGGAGCTAAGTGTTAGCTACAGGTAGGCCCTTTGCCATTGATGTCAAAGGGGGAGAATAATAGGTACAGGTGCAAAAAATGGGTACAGGGAATAGGTACAAGTTGCTACAGTAAGGGGGAGTTACTATATGTTTTCAGATGATAGTATGTGTAGGTGATAGGATGTGGCAGTTTCAAGATTGAGGTTGCCATCAATGACAAAGGGGGAGATTGTTGGAAATATTGTCATTGATGTCAAAGGTCTAGTATTATTGGTGATAAAGGCCCCATTGCATTTAATGTTGTTTGTAATAAATATATCTTGGCTAATATGAGTTAATATTTAATATTAATGAATATATTTTTGGTTGCATATGAGACCAAAGAAGGGCCCATGGAGAAGTTGAAGAGCCATGGGGTAAAGAAAAAAGAAGGATGGGACGCATTTTTCCATGAAGAGTCATCTTAGGGAATACCAAGAGTCACCAAGTGAATACAAAAGAATAAGGGTGCGATTTCTCATGAAGGGACACTTTGAGGAATATGAAAAGTCACCAAAGATAAGGACAAAAGTGGGAAGGATGTTTTTGGTCATGAAGGGTCACCACATGACTTTTCAAAGGCTTGAATATGAAGGGTCATCCAAGACTAATGCCAATTTCCATGAGGATTGAAGGGTCACAAATGGGGAAGGCCAAAGGTCATTTGGAAAGCTATAAATAAAGGCTTGAGAAGCCATTTGTAATATGGTTGAGAGAGGTTGATTTGATATTGTATTATCTAGCTTAGAAGATAAATTGTGAGAGATGAATAGTATTTGTTATATCTAGCTTAGAAGAGCAAAGGTGAGAGAGAGGAAAGAGATGTTGTATTAAACTATAATTTGTTGAGATAGCAACATTGAGAGATAGGTGTGTCGTATACACAAAGGGGTTGGTGCTCCTGTGGGTTGGTGCTTAGCAAAGGGGTTGGTGCTCCTATGGGTTGGTGCTCGACAAAGGGGTTTGAAGCTCTTGTGGGTTGGTGCTCATGAATTGTAGCTGTGTTGGTACTCGGTAAAGGGGTATGGTGCTCCTGTGGGTTGTTTCTCATGAATATACTTGAGATTGTTCTCCATGGTTTTTCCCACATTGGGTTTCCATGTTATATTTGGTGTCTCTCTCTATCTTGTGTGATGTTTATTTTTTGAGTTTTATTACATATCTTGAATGTTTGATTAAGTGGAATTTGATAAAGGGAAAGTTTTAATAAGATATATGATATACTGATTCACCCCCCCTCTCAGTATATTTCGTGCTTAACATTACAAACCATATAATGATTAAATCCTCCTAACCAAGATTTAATGAAATGCCTATTCTACAAGGAGAACCAACCCCTAAGATGATCAACTCCTTTAGACCACCTTCCTCTAGTGAAACACCTATTTCACAAGGAGAAACTACCCCTAAGGAAGACCAAGTCCTTTAGATTATCATTTAAAATGAACACCTCTACCTTAGAACTAATGTCTTCAACACTAGATGATGGATCTCTAATTATATAATCTCTACATAAAACTTCCTCTCTATCTTATACATGCCTCTAACATAGGCATGCCACAATCTCTCTCGTTCACTCAAACATTCCTCATATACACACTCAAATCTCTTCACACATATTCAAACTATAAGAACACTATATTACCATCAAATATATGACCTACAGGTCATACACATAGTCCTTAATCTTCTCTACCCATCAACCTAATATTTGGGCACTCTCACTCTTCTATGCTTTCCTTTTCTCTCCAACTCTCTCACACACAAGTCTAGAAACTATCTCCTTCAGTTTCTCTATATATAGGGATTTCATGATTAATAAATTCATGGTTGGACATTAGGCATGATTTAACCATTAAGTAATATCTCACACCAAAACACAACTCAATTATACCCACATAGGTTGTCCATAGCATCCACAGGTCACCCTTAAGTAACTACACCTTTAAATAAGTATCTTGTAGCTCTTATAGGTCACATAGAGATCTATTCACTTAATAAAAATTCATCAAGAAAATAAACAAAAATACGACCACTTTAAAATACATATATCCACTCATTATGTCCTTTAAGACATCCTCAAATGATCATATTCACCTTTTCTTACCTCTGTGTATGATCAAACTACTCAAACAAAGACCTTATACACAAGAACACCATCACCAAACACACAACCAACTTCTTAATAATCATTCATAATAAAGATAGATTGATCAAATCTCCAAAATGCACATAGATGGTCCATATGGAGTCTAAAACACTCTCCAATAGATAAGTCATCAAGAAACATCGAAATAACATCAACGCAAGATCAATTATCATTTTCGAGTTACTTGCAAAACATGCACAAATACACAATCAAATTTGAACCTTCATAACTTTGACTATACACATATTAATATCTTAAAATATATATTTATAGATGTGCCTTGGAATCCTCTACATCTTTTCTTTTTATAACATGATCAAATTATGAATAAATTGAAAGTTATAGACAAAATATAGAGCGCTATTTTTTCCTTTATTAAATGCAAATATGCTAAACTTCAGACAATATGCTTGCATCTCATATCCTTGCTTCTCAAATCAAAATATACATCATTTATCTTCTTTGTAAGTAACTCAAACTTTAACTCATAGTACACCACTATGAAAGTGTTAAACACCTATCACTTTGACCTCATCTTGTGTACTCTTATAATCTTGACTCAACATGCACCATCGATCTCTATGGATCAACCATGTCTTTATCTTGTAGTTCTCACCATTAGATCTTTCTTAGAACCCCTATGATCATGACACTTGGTAACCTCACATGCCTTCTAAGCACTTTAATGACAGTACATGCACATCATTAATCTATATCAGTATAAACACTTGCTCACTATTGATCTTCTAAAAAAGCTTAAACTTTATCTCTGTTTGATGTTAAAAAATGAACACTTGTCCTCATCTTAGTACATCCTGACATCTTTGAACAAATGTACTCCATCAATCTCCTTGATACTTGCTCTATCTTTACCTTTGATAAACAAATATCACATTGACCCATTTGACTCTACTCATACCATTGGATCAATCTATGTAGTTGCCCAAAAAATATTGGATCTTAACTAGGTCTAGATCTTTAACATCATGCAAATTGACTAAGTATAGGGGCTAAATGCAATATGCCTAGAGAGCCAAATTTGCCCAGATATATCTTTTTCCTTGATCAATATCATGACCTCAAATTTGTACCATAAGAAAACATTTCATAGGGGAATCCAACCATGTAAAAATATACTCCTAGAACCCTCATACATGAGAGATATAGTACCATTAATTTTCTCACTTAGATTCTTCTATCATAGAGCCAAATATGTCAAAACCTACCTAGAAGGCCAACTTTGCTCATGCATATATTTTGATGCACTTCATCACATGATCTAAGATTTAACACAAATTCTCTAGGCATAAAACTAATCAAACTCATATGATCAACTTCTCTTGAAACTACCACATGTGAGAAATATAACTACATAAAAAAGTCTACTCGGCTTTTCTTGTCACATGAAAATTTGGCTAAGTATGGAAAAACACAGTCAAATTACCTGAGATCCCAAATTTGCATATGCATATATTTTGATGTGCTTTATCACATGATCCAAAAATTAGTGTAAAGAAAATAAGAGAAATATTTAAAAAATACATATAATCATTTTATATTGACACCTCCATGTGTGAAAATGATGACCTCATCAACATGCTTACTCAACTTTTCTTGAACCCTTTTGTAAATTTGGCTAATTATGGGAACTTAGTGAATTCTATCTGAGTAACCAACTTTGCATCCTCATATATTTGATCATGTTGCATCACAAGAATTGAAATATAGAACATAATAATTAAGAATTAATGTGATCACAACCATATGACCAACTCCCCCAAACTCATCCACATGTGGCAATGGTGACATCAACAAACTGCCTATTCAAATTTTCTGCCACTAAACCAATATTGCCAAGATGGACACAATGAAGGAATGGATGAATACCACTCATACACACAATAAATACCATTATGGAAATTTTATATGACCCCTTACACATTATTAATACTTCAAACTCATCCCTAATCATCTCTAAATGGTCAAACTCTGAAGATCAACCAAGCCTAATTTAAACATACTAGGACAAGCACATTGCACACTTTATCATTGTCACTTAGATTGTAAAGGCACTTCATCTACTCATCATGATACCTCCATGAAATCACCATGAAATCATTTATAACTCTCCAAAAATCCCCCCCTTTGTCATTTATGTCAACACCCATCATCATTGATGTCAACAACCATCAAACAACTCACCTTCCTTCTCTCTCTTCATGCACTCTTCAAATAGGAACTTTATCCCCCTTTGACACAATGAGAAAGTGGGAAAAAAATAATCCTAAGGACATAAAATTACTATCAATAGGAGTAGACCATATTATAAATATAGTAAAAACTCCCCCTTACCTTGAGCCTAAATCTTCTTGCCTTGTACCTTCCTCTTGCAACAAGCCAACACTCTTCTTCAACCAAGCACTACAACCAATGCAGAAAGAACACACAAAAACATTAAAATATGATGGGACTCACCAATAAATATTTGAGAGGGACTCTCCCTAATATTTTTGAGCCATTACACCTCTTGAGCATATTTAGATCTCCGTACATCATGGAGGACCGCCATATAGGCTTATTAGCCTTCTTACTTCAAGCCACCTCAAGAATCACCAACAAAACTTCATGCCATTCACCAATAGAAAACATGTTCTAAAACATATTTATAACTCACCTTGAAATACTTATGCTTTTTTATTTTGGATAAACTAAACAAAATCACTCTTCTTCATACTAGGCCTATCTAGCCTCCTTGTAGCCCTACCTAAAACTTGTAGAGCCCATAATTTTTAGTAGACACAACTTCAATAATTGAAACTTCATATCTAGATAAATCTCATATGATCCCTTAATCACACAAATTTTCATCACCAAGATCATCTTCAAAATATACTTCCTTCATAAACCTACTAGCTAATTAGGCCTTCATCTTGACAAAAACTTGAATATCTTTAAAAAACACAAACCTTCAAAGATCTATGAAGATTTATTTGAAAAATTATTTGGCCATTAAGCATATTGAGATGCCTTTGATCTCAACTCATAAGGAAAACTAATTTTATAGCATAGTCCAAAACCTTAGAATCTCAAAACAAATAGAGTCAATAAACCTCCTTCTGGTCAACATCCACTTTTGAAACTTATTGCACACCTATAAAAAACATCACACACTTATGGACCAAAATTTGAGCCTTCATACCTTTAGGAACCTTGACTTCCTATATCATGGATTTGACCCGCAATAAGAAAAATAAACCCAAGATCACACATAAACCTCCAAAATCCACAAATAGGATCATCAAGATACATAACCATCTAGAACACAACATAAAGATGTGCACAAACCTTTTTGAGAACTAAAATCTTCTTGACATTCTATCAATCTCATTATGTCACTTGAAAACACCCATTTTGTCCCTAGATACATTGTGTACACAACACTTCTCCCATCTTGACACACCAACTCCAACTAGAAACACTCATCTCTTTCCTTATATGACCTTATAAAGAACATCACAACAAAAATTGCTTCTCTAATGAAAGGAGTCTCTTAAGAAGCATAGACAGAGACCTCCTCTACACCATAGTGCTCTAAAACAAGAGCTCCTCATATTCCATCTTCTCCTTGGTCATTTGATACTTCTAATTCTTCTTCTTCTTCTTCTTCTTCTTATTCTTCTTTGGTTTAAGAGAAACAAATTCCTCATCCACTAGAACATTATCCTTTTCTTATATGATTGGATTATCAATACATGGAGACAACATAGATTCATGGCATACATTTTCATATGAATAATCTTCCCTATAGCTTGGAACCTCATCACAAGGCATTGATAATAGATGTTCTTCACATGAAACTTGCTAAAAAACAACATGATGTTCACTTAGATCCATACATACCTCATAACTATCCTCAACCAACACCTTGCTATTCTCCTTGAGTTTGGTCTCTTCATTTACGATATGAGCAGACAATGAGATCCCTTGACACTCTTTAGCTTCTATAACATTCTCTACCATTGTAAATAGATTACTTAGACTTGTAGACTCATCATAACTCTTACTTACCACCTTTGGTCTCCATGTGTTAAATTTTCTCCTTCCTTGATCTCTAGGACCCTCATTAAACCTATTCTATCTTGTAGGCCTTTGATTCTAGAACCTATCAATGTGACCTCTTTATTCATAGTTGAAAAACACCTTATTTTTTGAAAAAATATCTTTCTACCTTTTTAGATTTGGATAAAATCTTGAAATGTGTCCTATGTCATGACAAATATAACTCTCAACACTTCTTGAAAGAAGATCACTTATCTTACCTTAAATGGATAATGTTTTGCAAATTGTCCCACATCATGAAAATTAAAACACTTAACCTTTCTCACATATTTTTTTTGATAACTCCCATCATAGTTCCAAGTAAATTCATTTATAACACGTTTCTTGCATTCTCTATCCCTATGACCAAATTGATTACAAGTATAATAGTAACCATTAAAATTTGCATACTTATGGTATTTAGTTATCTGATCTGATTTAATATCATTCTATCAGTACCTTCATTTCTTATGTGATGATTTCTCTTCAAAGGTTAATCCACCTTGATCATATTGATCTTCATGTCAACATGAGAAGTAACTTTGGTCTCTCTATGAAAACCCAATCCATATCTATCACTAGCTGACTTTTAACTCTTTAGGAGATCATCTTGATCATTAGAACTTTTATCAAACTTGAAAAATAATTTCTCCTTGCTTGAAAACTTATCTACCTCATATTTCAAAGACACAATATTAGAATCATACCTTGAATATTCTTCTTCTTTAGCTCTTAGACTTACAAACATAGATTCTAACTTAGAATTAAGAAACATGATAGCACCTTCATGCTGTCTAGAGTCTTCAATCAATCTCTCCTAAAATTTATTAAACTAATGTTCATAATCTTTTAGTTTAGATTTCATCTTCTTATTGACCTTATTCTCAATATTCAGTTCTTCAAGAGCATTCACTAATTTAGTCTCATAGTCCAACTCATCTTTATCATCATCTGAATCACTCCAAGTAGACTCCATTTATTGTGAACAACTACCTTCCTTAGCCATGAACAAAGATGCATCTTCAACAAGACCATCATATTCATGATCATACTTAGAGTCACTAACTTCACTTTCATTTAATGAGCTACAATATTTTTTAGTGTAGATATTCTTCTTGTCCTTGAAATACTTCTTGTTGTCAAACCTTCTGAATCCCTTTTTGCTTTTATCAAACCTAAATGATCTTTTGAATTCATCATGACCCTAATCATGCTCTTCATCATCATCCTTATTATACTTATGAGGGTCTTTATTAGTAAAATTTCCTACCTCTCCCTAATTGAAGCATTTAAGGGGTAGTTTAACCTTATACTTGATTGAACTTATTTTCAATCTTCTTGATATCAAAGCAATTAGTTCATCCTCATCTATATCAGGAATATTATCCTTTGTAGGTTTATTACCTTGGAAATTTTTATTTGGATTCATTTATATCTTTAATGTTTATTCCTTCTTTGGTGGTATATCATCATTTATTCTCATCTCATAGGTAGAAAGGGTGCCATGCAATTGATCCATCTTCAAATAAGTAAGATCTTGACTTTATTCTATAACATAAACTTTAAGATCAAACTTGAGATATAGAGACCTTAATACCTTTTAAACTATATTAGCCTCTTAAAGGTTCTCTCTGATACCTTTAATGATGTTCACAATAATATTAAATATTTTTAGAAAGGAAGCAACAAAATCTAATTATATCATCTTGAGACTTTCAAATTACCTTTTGTGAGTCTGTAACTTAGCAAGCTGAACCTTTGAATCTCCTTCATAGATTATATTCAATTTATCCCATGTATCTTTAACATATTTGCAATAGATTACCTTGGTGAACCTAGTCTCTATAAGACCACAAGTAATGGCATTTAATGCCTTAGAATTATTATCAATTAGCTTCTTGTCTACAACACTAGATGGTGGAGTAGTAAGAGTAACATAACCATCCACAATAGATTACTAAACATTAAACCCTAAGGATATAATGTATGTCCTCATCCTTCTACTCCAAAAATCACAATTAAATCCATTGAACATCAGATCTTGCTTATTAGAGAAACATCCTTGTGCATTCTGACTGCCATTGTACCTTGGATAACCTTCAAGCTATCAAAACTTTACCAAAGGACCTACTTTGATATAAATTATTAGAGGTAGAATATATTGAGAGGGGGATGTGAATCAGTGGTGGAAAACAATTCAATTAAACTTCCAAAACCCTTACAAATACTTAAGCATTCAATACAATCAATCATGAACCATATAAAAGTGAATAATGAATATAATTCAAGATCACATACACAACATAAGATATACGTGGGAAACCCTCTTTGGGAATAAAACCCACTCTCAAACCTACAAATACTTGGATTACTTATCTTATAAGGTATTAAAAACTAGAGATTTATCAAATCTTCTTAACCAATATTTAGTGAAATGCCTATTCCACAAGGAGCACCAACCCCTAGGATGATCAACTTTTTTAGACCACTTTCCCTTTAGTGAAACACCAATTTCACAAGGAGAAACTACCCTTAAAGAAGACCAAGTCCTTTAGACCCTCTTTTGAAATGAACACCTCCAACTGAGAATTTATGCCTTCAACATTGAATGATGGATCTCTGATTATCGAATATTTGCACAAAACTTCCTCTCTATCTCATATAGGCCTCTCACATAGGCATGCCACAATCTCTCTCCTTATTCACTCAAATAGTATTCATATGCACACTCATATCTCTTTTCACATATTAAAATTTCAAGAAAACTATACTATCATCAGAAAAATGACCTATAAGTCATACACATAGTCCTTAATATTCTCTTCTCATCAACCCAATATCTGGGCACTCTCACTCTCCTATGCTTTCCTTCACTCTCTAACTCTTTCACACACAAGTCTATAAACCATCTCCTTTGGTTTCTTTATATATAGGACTTTCATGATTAATAAATTCATGATCGGCAATTAGGCATGACTTAACCCTTAAGGTATATATAAAACCAAGACATGGATTAATTACACCCTCATATTTTAGCCATAGCATCCATGGATCACCCTTAAGTAGCTACACCTTTCAATAAGGCCCTTGTAACTATTATAGGTGTTTCTATAATTTTTTGCTTTTTTCTTAGATTTTTATGAGAAAAGATAGAAATACAAGATAAAGGGTATGTACCTAGTAAACATGCACGTTGATGACCAGATGAAGAGAGAACTACTTTTATCTTAGAAAGAATACCTATAATAAGACAACACTACCACAAGATTATTGGTTAGACAAAGATGCAAGGTGGACTGCCTAACATATGCTAGATCCAAGAAACTAAAGCTTATTTGGATGGCTATCAATCCAATCCCTTAATAACAAATGACTATGATAAAATAAAAGAAAGGTAATTGAATTTAAATTAATTATAAATTAAATTTTAATTAAAAAATAAATTAAATACTTATTCAAAGAAAAATGACTAAATCTAACACATGCTAAAACTAGTCAAGGCAAGGCCATAGTTTTGGGGTTTGGGTAAAATGGTAAGTGTCAAAATGATTATTTTTTTGGGTTGGGTAAATGATCAAGGTTGAAAATGGAAAAGGGTAAATGGATAGATGATTCAAATAAGAAAATATGTTAAGTGTGGCAAAGAGGTGAAAGAGGTCAAGTGAGGAATATGGTAAAGAGGCAAAATGGGGTAAAAGGGATAAAAGGGTAAATGGTAAGATGAGGAAGGGATGAAGAAAATAATGGTGAATGGAGTGAAAAGGTTAAGGGAAGGGAGGCAAAAATTAAATAAATAAATAAATTTAAATAACAAAATAAAGGATTACCTCAATGTTTGTAGATGCTTATTGATGAAGATGGTTTGTTGAAGATTGTTGATGAAGATGTCTTGAGGAAATTTTGGTAGAGATTTGTTAATTTAAATTTTTTACCTCTAAGATGTGGAATATTGATGACCTCCTTGAAATGGATGAACACCTGCAATAAAATTTGGGCAATAATACTCTAGCTTTTTTAACCTCTTCCTTGGGTGAAGGAGAGGGGGGGTATTTGTAATTTTTTTGTGAGGAAATATGCCAAAAGAGGGTATCTTGGAAGTATGGTTAATTTTTACCCAAGTTCAAGGATGGGTTTGGTGGAACATTCCTATTGGGGTTGTCAAGTCTCTCTACCTTTCATGCAAGTCCAATTTTAAAAGGAATTGTGCACATGGTTTGAAAATGGGACCAAAGACTTTTTTACACCCTTATTTATCCTCATTTATGACTTTTAAGAGTTATCCCATCAAATATGGTACCATTTTTCAAGGGGGAATGGGTGAGTCAATGTGAGGTGGGTGAATATTCTAATTTGGTTTGATAAGTCTCTTATTTTGGCTAAGTCCAAAATGGGGGCTCTTTGTCTCTCCCAAGGTGTGCAAGGGGCAGGTAAGTCAATTTTGAAGGTTATTTTCATGTGAAAATGAAAAACCAAGCCAAATTACTTACCCTTGAGGATAAATTCTACCCATTTCAAGTGGGGACCCTTGTGATTCTTAAATGAGGTCATCAAGCATCTTGGAAAAAGGGGCTAAAGATGATGTACCATGCCATGTCACTTTGCCACATCATTTTACCATGTCACATGCCATGTCATTTGTCATGTAATTTTTCCATGTCAAATGCCATGTCATTTTTAATTTCATATTCCATGTCATCATGAATATTAAAAGTGGGTCCCATAGTGAATAATGATGGTGAATAACATTTTGTGAATAGTGATTTCAAAAACTATTTTTGAATGGTGTTTTCAAATAATAATTTTTAATATAAATGGGTATAATATAGAATTTGGTTAATTGATGAGGGTGGAATAAGGTTTTAGGAGGGTTTTATGAGGATTTAAGGTGGTCTTGAGGCATTTAGACACCTAGAATTGCAAGTGTGCAATTTTCTAATGTCTACAATAGATCACATAGAGACCTATTCACTCAAATAACACTTCATTAAAAAAACATAGGACCAATTTAAAATACATATGACCACTGATTATGTATCCTAGGACATCCTCAAATTATCATAGTCACCTTTGCTCACCTTTTGATATGATCAAACTACTCAAAAAAAGACCTTATACATAGGAACACCATTACCGAACACACAATCAACTTATTAAGAATTGATCATACTCAATATAAATTGATCACTTATAAAAAATAAACATAGATGGTCCTCATGGTGTCTAAAACACTCTCCAATATCTAAGTCATCAAGAAACATCAAAACAACATCAACACAAGGTCAATTATCTTTCTCGAATTACTTGTGTAACATGCATAAACACATAGTCAACTTTGAACCTTCATAAATTTGACTATACAAACATTAATATCTTAAAATATATATTTATAGATGAAACTTAGAGTCCTCTACATATTTTATTTTTACACCATGATTAAATTTTACATAGATCAAAAGTTATAGCCAAAATATAGAGCACTATTTTTTCCTTTGTTAAATTCAAATATTTGAATTCAAATGGTCATAGTTAAACTTCAGAAAATATGTTTGCATCTTGTGTCCTCAAATATTAGATAAAAATACAAACCATAAATATTCTTTGGAAGTATCTTAAACTTTAAATCATAGTGCACCATTGTACGAGTGTTAAACCTCTATCACTTTGACCTCATCTCATACACTTTTATAATCTTGACTCAATGCACACTGTCAATCTCTATGGATCAGCCAGGTCTTTATCTTGTATCTCTCACAATTCTATCTTGATTATAACTCCCATGATCATGAAACTTAGTACATTGGCATGCCTTCTGAGAAATTTATTGATAGTCTATGTGTACCATTGCTATTTTTTAGTATAAACCCCTATTCATCATGGACATTTTGAAGAAACTCAAACTTTATCTCTACTTGATGTTAAACAACCAACACTTTTACTCATTTTTCTACAACCTAACATCTTGGAGAAAATGCACTCCATATCTTTCCTTGAGACTTGTTCAATCTTTACCTTTGATAAATAATTATCACATTGACCCATTTGAATCTATGGACACCATTAGATAAATATATACGATCGCTTGAAAAACATTGGATCTTCACTAGGTCCAAATCTCTAAAATCATGAAAATTGACTAAGAATAGGTACCAATTGCAATATGCCTAGAGAGCCAACTTTGCATAGATATATCTTTTTTGCCTTGATCAATATCATGACCTCACATTTGCACCATATAAACACATTTTATAGAGGAATCCAACCATGTAACAATATACTCCTGGAACCCTCATACATGTAAGATATAGTGCCATTAATATGCTCACTCAAATTCTTATGCCACAGATCCAACTATGTCAAAACTTGCTTAGAAGGCCAACTTTTCTCATGCATATCTTTTGATGCACTTCATCGTATGATTTTAGATTTAACATAAATCCTCTAGGCATAAAATTGATCAAACCCATATGATCAACTTCTCCTTAAAATAAAACACATGTGAAATATAACTTCATCAAAATGTTTACTCAGATTTTCTTATCACATGCAAATTTGGCTAAGTATGAAAAAAATAGTCAAACTATTTGGGAGACCAACTTTGCATATGCATATATTTTGACATGCTTTATTGCATGATCTAAAAATTAGTGAAAATAACCTAGGCATAAAAATGAACAAAATCATATGATAATTTTTTCCTGACACCTCCATGTGTGTGAATGCTGACCTTATCAACATGCTTACTCAGCGTTGCTTGAACCCTTTTGCAAATTTGGCTAATCATGGGAACTTAGTAAATTCTATCTAAGTGGCAAACTTTGCATCTTCATATCTTTGACTGTGCTTCATTGAATGACTTGAAATATGATACATAACAAATAGGAACTAATGTGATCATAACTATATGACCAATTCCCATAAACTCATCCACACATGGTAATGGTGACATTAATAAACTACCTATTCAAATTTTATACCACTAGACCAATCTTGCCAAGATGGCCATAATGAAGAATCAAGTGAATATCACTCATACACACAAGAAATATAACCACCATGGACCTCTTATAGGACCCATTTCACATGATAAATACTTCAAACTCATCACTAATTGTATCTGAATAGTCAAACTCTGAAGATCAACCAAGTCTACTTTAAGCATACTAAGACAAACACATCACACACTTTGTCATTGTTACTTAGACTACCAAGGCACTTCATCCACTCATTAGGATACCTTCATGAAATTTCCATGACATCATTGAAAAATCTTTAATAATTTATGATTTTATCAAAGACAATTATTTTGATAATAATGATTATGTTCTTAATTGTGCAAATTATTTATAATTGATTACTAATAAGTTACCTGCTAGTTTGGTGAGTTTATAATCCATGTTTTCTTAAAGTGATCAACCTAAGTTATTATGAATTGAATAACCTTATATAATGATTATTGGAGAGACTATCCCAATAAACCTTGGATCTGATGAATAACCAATGTCTATTTGGGAATACAATGTACTACTAATAAGTAAGTCAAATTTATTAAACTTTTTAAAGAATTTATTGATATTTTTTCTTGATCTTATAATTATTTAAAAGGATATAATAAAAATTATATAAGATATTATATTCTTATTAAACTTGGTATTAAACTTATCAGGTAGAAAATACATAAGATAAGTCCTTTATTAGAAGACACCATCAACAAAGAGTTTGATAAAATGATTGATGGTGGTGTCATTTTTACCATAACATATTATGAATGGGTAGATAATCTATTACCTATATGTAAAAATAATGGGAATATTAGACTTTGCATGGATTTTAGAGATATAAACAAGGCTAGTATAAAGGATAATTTTTCTCTTCCAAGTATTGATCAAATTCTGCAATAGGTTGCAGGGTCTAAATTGATGTCTTTGATTGATGGGGTTTCAAGTTATAATCAAATATTTGTGAATACAAATGATAGACACAATACAAAATTTAAAACTCTAAGAGGAACTTTCATCTTTAATAGGATGCCCTTTGGTCTTATGAATGCAGGTGCAAACTTTCAATGAGCTATGAATGTGGCTTTTGATGATTTAATCAGTATTGTTATGCAAGTCTACTTAGATGATCTTAAAATCCATTCCAGAAAAAGAAAAAAAGAATTTGAATCATTTATGTGAATTATTTGAAATATGTAAAAGATACAATGTTTACCTTAATCTTAAAAAATATGTTTTTGGTGTTACTAAAGGTAAGTTATTAAGGCATATTATTTTTAAGGATGAAATTTCAATTAATCTTGAATGTGTTAAAGCAATCAAAGAGTTATTACCATCTAAATATCAATTAGGTTTTAAGTCATTCTTTGAAAAAATAAATTTTGTATGAAATTTTATGTCAGACTTTGTTGATAAATCGAATCTTTTACAAATTTTTATTAAGAAAAATCAATCATTTTTATGGGATGCAGGAGCTGATTCTACTTTTGACAGTGTGAAGAATGCTATTTCAAGTGTACCTATACTTGTTAAACCTGATTTGTTTAAGATTTTCATTATTTAAGTTAATGATACATATAAAACAATAGGTGATATGATCACATAAGAGGATAAAATAATAATGAAAGACCTATTGGATACATGAGTCAGGTCCTAAAAGATATAGAAACCAAGTATCCTCTTATTGAGAATTTTTTAAATCTTTGGTTACTTATTTAATTAAATTATATCATTTGTTAGTGGGAAATAAAGTGGTCATAAGATCCCATATGCTGATTTTATCCTATCTTTTAAAATTTTAACCTACTATTCAAGGAAGGTTAACAAAGTGGATTTTAAGAATCCAAAAAATTGACCTTGAATTTGAAACATCTAAAACTATCAAATAAAATGAATTAGAAAAGAATTTAAATAAAAATACTTCTTATAATATTAATGTCTTAGTTTTTATCTATTGATGACTCTTTAAATGCTAAACCTCATTTTTAATCTATGAGAGTTTCTAATTTTTCAAAAACTTTTAAGTTTGGACATGACATATAAGAATGAGATTGTTTAATAATAGAAGATGATCGGTATCATGACCTTGTATATTATTTTCAAAACTAGGTTTGTCTTGAAAAAATTATATAAAAGATAAAGAAGGTCATTAAGAGTGTAGGCTTTGAATTTTTTTTACTTGAAAATATTTTATTTTATCGAAATCAAGATGGTGTATTGCTAAGATGTCTAACTCATGATCAAACTCAGAAGGTTCTTAGAGGATGTCATGAAGGTAGTCATAGTGGTCATTATGCTAAAAAAAATAAAAATTATAAGATTTCATGTACATGTCATTATTGGCCTAAATTATTTCAAGATGCTTATAAGTTAGTACATTCTTGTATGCCTTGTTAATTATTTATTGGTAGGGATAAATTAGCATCAATGTCTTTGAATCCCATTATTCCAGAAAAACTATTTTCAAAATGGAGAATTGATTTTATATCTAATTTTTATCATCATTCTTATAATGGTCATAAATATATTCTAAAAATGATTGATTATTTCAAAAAGTGGCCTAAAGTAAAGTTTTTAAAAAGTTTAGTGACATCTAAAGTAATTACATTTCTGAAGGATCATATCTTTTTCATATTTGGTGTATTTTATGAGATTGTCGCAGATAATGGTCATGAATTTTATTCTAATGAATACTTAGAATTTTTAAGAAGTTATTCTATTAATTTTAATCATTCCTCTAAGTATTACCCTAAAAAAAATGAAAAAGCTAAGTTCACAAATAAAAATCTGATTTCTATCATGAAGAAAATAGTCTACAAAAATAAACAAAATTGTCATCTTAAAATATTTGAGGCATTATGGGCTAATAGAACTATTATCAAATCAGCTATAGGATAATCTCCTTTTATGTTGACTTATGGTTTTGAAGCTACAATTACAATATAATTATAAATATCATTTGCTGATACAACATTATAGTACTTATCAGAAGATATAAATCTAATTGAACAAAGATTAAATGATTTAATATCATTGGATGAAAGTAAACTTACTACTTTGCACAAGTTGGAAGAAAGAAAAAAGAAGTTAAAGATTTTTTTTGACAAAAAAATTTCAAATAAAATGTTTTAAGGTTGGAGATATAGTTCTTTATTAGAATAGAGCTCATGAAGATCTAGGTAAATATCATAAATTTGATTCACTTTGGTTAAGACTGTATAGAATTGATTATGTACTTGGTAAACATGCTTTTCATTTAAATTTTTTGAAAGGAAATTGGCTACATTATTTATTTAACGATCATCATTTAAATTTATTTGTTCAATAGTTTTTTGCTTTTTTGTTTGTTTTCTTTCTTTGATTTATTTTGTGTTTTTTTATTTATTTCTTGTTCTTTGATTGAATCATTTTTGGTTACCTCAGTGAAGTTCATCAAGAAGAAGGAAAGTAAATGGAAACTGCAATATGTCTATAAGTATTCAATAATGGTAAGATGATTTACATGACATGATTCAATTCTATTTTATAAGTGAACTTGAAAATGGTTATTAATGTGTTTTAAAAGTATTACTTTTTTTCAAAAATTGTGTTTAAGGCTTTTGCAATTGATTGCTTATTCAACCCAAAATCCCCCTTCTAATTCTTTCTATTCTTCATACCATGCTGATTAAACACTTCATCCCTTCAGATTTCATAAATAATAGGGTTCACATCCAGATCCCTAAGAAATAATTAACTTGAATTGCACTCTCAGGTATTTTATCCTTAATAGTCAAATTTTATATTTTGCTACCTTATTCCATTATTGACACTAGCGAACAAGGTCACCAGTGTTGAGCCCATTTTTGACACCTTTCTTTTTATTTCCAAAATATATACTTTGAAATGATTCTATCATATTGAAGACATTGTCTTAATGTCTAAATTGCCAATTGGGGGTCTTAGTTCATTATGTCATTTGAATATGCATTTTATGTTTAAATGCTTATTATGACTCTGTATTTGGTGAAATTATTACTTTACACTACAAAGTGGTTTCTAAAGCATTTCATGGATCAAATGAATTTTTTTCTTATATCCATATTAGCATAATTCATTCTTCATGAGTATCAATTAAAGATCAAATTTAGAATCTTTTTGTGATACATAGATTCATCAAGTAGGTAAAATTTGTGATTAAAGGTTAAATATAAATGCGCTCAATTGGTTTCACTTGATCATTACTAAATGGATGATATTTGTATGATCATAAGTCAAAATAGATGTTTCTAAATTCAATGGTTTATCCAAAGGAAATATCTATAAGTGTTATTGATTTTTGAAACCTAAATGTTTCTAAGAGTCTCAAAATAAACTTAAGACTTCAAATACTCTGACATAAGAATTATTGCCTCATGACATAGGGGTTGAAGGACATAAATATTTGAATAATAAGGTGGTCTTTAATTTTTTATAAAGGTTAGATGTTGATTACATCGATGGTGGTTATGTTGAGGCTATTGACTTACGTGTCTATTTTGATAAATGTGAAGGTGTTGAGATGTTTACTTGAGTTGGTTTGGAGTTGAAAGTATGGTTAAGTGTTCTTTGAGTTACAAGTTATGTGGTTTTAATGTGATCAAGGATTTGGTATATATCTTGGGATCTATTTTATGCACCTATAATATTTGACATTTAAATTTGGTGTAATATACATCGAATCAAGATTTTTAGATGGTGGTTTAGTGGCAATTTTGGTCATAACTAATTTTGTCAAAATTTATTAAAATTTTGGCTAAGTGGGAGATTAGTATTGATAAGTTTGCCATATAATCTTGGTCTAACATGTAGTAATTTAGTAATTTAATCTTGAAATAATATAAAAGGTAAATTTATTTTGTTAGTTATCATTTTTGACAAGCTCATTGTGGAAGCAAAGCATTGGAATTAAGGAGAAAAAATTGGAAGTTTATCAAATAATCTACAAGTGAGGTATGGATTTCATTTCATTCTCATGAGCAAAAAAGGTATGAGGTATTATAGAAACTTAGCTAGAGTGGGTTATGAAATTTATGAATTTGATAAAGGTTAGTTTAATGGTTTACTCTATTGGTTCTACATGCAAGTGTTTATTTTTATTAATGAAAAATAATATAGATCTTATTGTGCATTATTTTAAAAATATTCATTGAAAATGATATTTGAATCATGCAATATATAGAGGTGTTATTCTATGGAATGAAATTGATGAATTTGTGTTTGCAAGTTGTTTATTTTTTACAAATGTTTTGAAATAGTTGATTATGAGGTGATTAGAAAAGATACAAGTTGTTTGATGTGGATCTTAGTAGAATATTTGAGAGTTTTGTGAAGAATATTTGGAAATTTTTGCATGTAGTTTGTTATATAAAGTTTTTGGTTTGAACACAAGATTCTTTTGAAATTATAGGATATAATTTATACATAATTTCTTGGTATATTTTGCATGAGAGCTTCATTCAAGGAATATATTTATTTTCTGTATGACAAATAAGAAAAGAATATATTTGAAATATGTGACTTTGTCATAAATTGTTATGTTGTATTCAATTGGCATCGAATACAAATTTTATACAAGTGTTGGTTTGCCATTTTGTTATTTTGGGTTTTAAAGTAAGATATAGATCTTTGATTTTCATTGAAGACATCTTTACTAGAGGTTTAGATATATGAGGAGGGTTTGGTATTAAGTTTTAGATATTTTTTCACCATATGGTTTAAAAAAATTAATATTCAACAATATCATTCTAATCTCGAGAAATTTTTATTTATCATTGATATACAAATTGTATTAAGAAAATTGAGACCAAAGAATATGGAAGTGAAAATTTTATTGTTGTTTCAAATATGAGAAAATTATGTGTAGAGGTTTTAGTAATTTTTAAGGACAATTAGTTCTATAAATTTAAAGATTAAGTTTATATTATTATCAATAGTTCTTTTGATAACAAAGGATGAAGTTTTGTGAGTTTTGATTTTAGTTCTTGTCAGATTTTATTTGTCTATATGATATATTATTTTTCAAATTTAAATCTTTATTGAAATTTACACACACACACACACACACACACACACACACACACACACACACACACACACACACACACACACACACACACACACACACACACACAGATATATTTTGAAAATATGGGGTTGTAGATTTTGGTATGTGATTTCCAAAGAGATTTGGTTTATTTGTTTTATATTTCAAAATTTCAAGGTGGACACCCCTAAATTCAAATAATAACCAATAAAATGCATGGAGAACAAGTTAACCTGAGAATAGGGAAAATTTATGTACTCATAGTTTTGTGTCTAGAGGTCATTTCTCGTTGGTAGGAGGTTTGGTAGGAATTTCCCAAGACCTTTCAATAGGAGAACTCATATTTCAATCCAATTTGATGCAGATAATCTTTATTTCTAGAATGTTCTTGAACCCTTACCATTTAACCCTATAAATACTAGAGGGAATCAAGGTATGAGGAGGGCTTACTAGAGAAAACATCCATATGGATATGGAAATTCAAGTGGTTCATAGAGAATGCAAATTGATTTAAAATTAGAAGATAATTTAGTTTCCTATCATTTTCCTTATTGGAATGAATAGTTGCCTAAAAATGATTTGAAATAGGTTGATAAGTTACACTCTCATGCTTTAGTTCCTTTGAAT